>RYFJ01004608.1:0-23270 GCA_003991445.1 Oryza meyeriana var. granulata | reverse complement strand
GGTGTCACCCGCCCGGATGACTTGTTCATGGCTGCCTGACGGCTCCGAGCTCCGGCACTGCCACCGACATCATTATATACTCCCAGCATCTCTGTGGGCTGCCTCCGACGCCGTGCTTGAGCTCCGTGCCACCGCCGGCAACCCATCTGACCCACTTCACCGCACTTTGCATTCATGCATGGGAGAACGCGAAGCGCAAAGACCTGATTGACGAGACCAAAAGCATAGCTTAATTGGGAGTATCTGCGTGAGTAATAACTCACGGGAATAAATTAACCGGAAGGTTGTTTTTCTTCAAGACCTCTGGGAACCAGGAAAACACAAATCACTAAGTCAGAACCACCTCGCTTGTGGACCATGGAGTGCATGTTTTATTAAGGATTTTTGTATTCTTTTGTTAATTTCCCAAGAGATTATAAAAAAGAGTATTCTTTACTCTATTTATTTGTGCACTTAGTACTCTGGATCTATGCCACGTATTTTATTTTATTTTCCTTGGGCGGAATGTGTTTGTAAAATTCTCTCCAAACACCACCACTACAAGATGCAAGTTAGTAGTGCACACAGGATTTCAAGGATGCCTCTTGGCGTTTATTTGTTTATAAAGCAATTTTTCATAAAATAATTCATAACCTATGACCTAGCAGTTTTATCTGAAAACAGGCGTATCTTTAAGTTGTTATCTGACAACAAGAGATACATCCACCTCCCCAAGCCTTCCCTTGGTATCGTTACCCTCGTATTCAATTACCACAATTCTACCACACTAAACCTCCCCTCCCAATTCTGGGATGTCCTCAATATCTCCCTAACCTAATACCAAAACAAGTTTAACATTCAGAGGCGGCTAGTTGAGTAGTACATAGTCGGTGCTCCTTTTAACCGTGAGCACGGTCTATTCTAAATAGATTAATTTACTCACACCGCAATGTGATGTATGCTTACCCAAATCCACGACGCACCCACCACATGAGAGTTGTCACGACCCTGCTTTTCGATTCTTTACAGGGATGCGTAACTGCCCATGCGACTATGAGCATGCAATCCCCTGGCCCTACATCTTTCCCGTACTTGTAGTCTCTGAGGAGTCCTGGCCGGGTTTGGGATAACTCCAATACACACACTCGCCTACACGCAACAACGGAAAAAACAACAGCTCCTGCGCGCAAACACAAACACACCACACACCAAAACAGCACTGATGACTAGGGTACTGTCTCGCTCAGTCACTTAAACCCACTGAGCCTATCCCCACTCAAGAATCTTGGTCATACTTAGTTCGTTTCCTACATAGCTTCTTGACTCAGTCTTTAACTGACCAGGGTCCAATGCTAACCGTTTCATAGAACCACCAATCCAAACCTGTGCCGCCCTGCGTCAAATCAGTTTTGTTCCATTAAGTTGTTGGTTTCACAAATGTTTTAGGTCCGTGAAACGCGGATTAGTGCGCTCATGTCTACCTGCTTATCGACAAACATACTCAACCCTGAGTAATTATCCCTTTCCCATCATATTCACTCATGAGCAAATAATATATAACATCGAAGTAAGCATGACTAAGCACTAATTCATTATATGACTAGGGATTGAATGTAATATGCAATCAAGTCTGAGGGGAAGCAATAACAAGAATGGCTAAAGCAATTAGGGTGCGCCAGTTTAAATATAGCATGCATTTTATTTATAGGTCAAATCATTTCGCAATATAGGATCAATATGATCATGGGGAGGCGTAGTGATCGCCTTGCCCTACCAATGCTCCTCCCATCGGCAACAAGTTTGTCCTCGCACATATAACCTGTTAACGAATGACTACTCTAACCTATTACACTAACGTCGAATTAAATAAGCCGTAAAATACCAGTAAAATGGTAAAAATCCCAAACCATCCCATTAGCAGATATCTGATATTTAATGAATTTTAGTGAAAATTTCACTTTGATTCTGATTTAAAATGAGTGAGGTTATGGGCTTCGGCAAAGATCCCAAATTTGAATTAAATCAAATTAATTGCAAAAAAACCCCTCTGTTCAGCCATTTTCTCTTTTTCTCTAAATTATTTTTAGAGGAAAATAGGTTACTATCACTGAAATAGGAATCCCACACATTATATTACTAAAACATTATTTTTTCAAAGGGAAAACCCCTTAGCACAATTGACAGTGAGACCAAAATCCAATGTTTGACCGGTCAAAATGAGCAATTTAATGGACCGTGTCCATATGTCGCATTTGACACAGAGGTTTTAAAAGGGTTTTATTAAAACACTTTCAAGTTTAGTGGGCCTCATATGTCAGTGGCACATATCTAATTACAGTTTTAAACACGTTTTAATAAGAGACATGGCCCACATGTCATAGATACATGTTAACCACATCATTAACTTAATCATTTCATTAGTTGTTAACCAAACATCAAGTGGGGCCCCGGATGTGCAATCTCATCTCTCCCTCTCTCTTCTTCTCTTCTTCCTTTTCCCTCCCTCTCCTCTCTCTTTCGCTCTTCGCCGCCTTCCTCGTCGCGAGCGGCAGCAGGCGCTCGCGTGCGCTAGGGGGCGACGGCTGCCGCGCGCTCGGTGGAGCCGGTCTGGGGTTAGGTCTGCAGCGCACGGGCTCCGTGGCCCGGGGTCGCCGTGGTGGAGCCGTGGTGGGGTGGCCACACGGAGGGGAGCGCCGCCCTCAATCGGTTGAAAATTTCTCCACGCAGAGGGAGGCCGATTGGCGATTATCGGCCAATGTGGTCTCTATCGTTGTCGTCTTAGAAGCCGGCGCGCGTGGAGGCCGCAATCGGCCATGCGGCGACTGGCCGGCAAGGGGGATCGTCGGCGGCGGCAAATTCCGCGACCTAAAGTATTGAGGCTGGCGCGAAGTCGGGAATAGCTGCGCCGCGCAAAGGGAGGATAGCCCTCATTTGCCTCACTTGGAGCGGCTGAGGCGTGTTAGCCTCCGCGTCAGAACCTGGCTAGGCGGCGGGAAGCGCTTACGGCAGGCAGCATGCAAGCGTACATCCCCCGGCATAGAGATCACCGGGCCGCCTGCAAGACTCCTAAGGAGGGCTTCGGTGAGCGGGGCTCGGCTTGGGGGCGTTAGGTCGCGCGGGCGGGGTTCCGGTCGGGTCGGGTTGAACAGCCCGTGTGCGGCAGCAGGCCAATTTCAAGCGCACCAGCGGCTCAGCAATGGGGGCTCATCACAGGAAGGGCGGAGGGGAGGAGATGGGACGCGGCCTCATTTCTTACCCTGCGGCCAGCCGGGAGGCGGCACACCAGGCCGCCGGGCAGACAACGACGGCAGCGAAGTACGGTTGGGGACGGCGAGGCTCGCTGTTCGTCCGAGGTACTCGCTGTAAGAGGGAAGACGCATGGTTCCGCGCACGGTTTGTCCTTCGTTCCAGGCCGGCGCGGAGCAGGGACGGCCGTTCCTCCTTGATCCAAGGCCACGCTTGGCTCAAAAACGGCAGACGTCTTGCGGTGAGCTCCAACGGCCGAGCAGCGCGGGTGCGTGCAGAAGGCATGCGTGGTCGAGGCGAGCAGGCAGTAGAAGAGCAGCAGCTAGTGCGCAGCGAAGAAAAAGGCACGGCGGTGTGTCCAGAAGTCGTCGTCCTCTAATTAGTGCGCATGGGCTACGTCCTTGCCGTCACCGGTGGCCGGGACGCCATGGCGAGAGCGGCAGGCGGTGAGGATTGCTGGGCGCCCCCGGGACTGATGGTTATGGTCTCCTGTCTGCGCGATTTCTCGGGCAAGGACGGGATGGCCACAGGGGCGCGGGCCTTGTGAGTCGCCGTTCGGACGCTAGGGCGCATGGAACGTCGGCTAGGCCGCCGGTTCCGTGCTGGCGCTGGCCATTGCGCGAAGCGGACGTGGTCACGCGTTCGAGTGAGCGGTTGCGAGAAATTTTTTATATTTTATATACTATTTAATTAAAATTTACAAAAACTATATTTTCATTTCAACAGAATTTACAAACAATATACCTCCCGCCGCTCTCCTGGGAGGAGATATCTTGAAATCGTTTCCTCCCAGAGGGCGATTCAATGACGTGGCTGGCCGGCCAACGGCCGTCAGCCATTTTCAGGCGGCCCCCTGGCCACACAAAAAACCGCCCTCTAGAGGACGCAAGGCGGCCACCTACCAAAATCCAGCCGGGGCGACGGCCAATTTAACAGGCAGCCCCCTTGCCGCCCTCTCATTAGGCGGTTTTTGGTTGGCGCAGCGGGCCGTCTGGCAATATGGTCCACCCTGGGCCGGCTATTTTGCAGCGACCACCCTTGCCGCCCTCCAGAGGGCGGTTTTGGGTGGCGAGTGGGCCGCTCAAACTGTACCAAATTGCCGTTTTCACCAATATATAGTCAGGACCATCGACACCCCTGTTTCAGACGGTCCGCACTGTACAAAATCTGTTGTTTTGCATTATATAGTCCGGAGCCTCCTCATCCTGTCCGGACAGGCATATCTGTGGCGCAAGGAAGAGCGAAGTATAACCCACGCTGCACACCAGTAGTTACATCTCTACTTGGTTATCTGTTTAAAATTCTCTAAGGCATGTAATAACGGATAACTAGAAACGTTTGATGTGCCGTTTTACTCTTTTGTTGATAATATTAGTTCTTGTAGCAATTAACGTGTTCGGTTGTCACCGGCCAAAATGTTACTTTCGCCGTTAAAATTGAATGAAAAATTCATGGTTCTTGATCAGTTTCGTCACAAACATATCTAAACAATGCGACGAAGTGTAATAAAGTAAAGGGGTTTCTTCAGCTATACGTAAATTAATAAAACAGATATATAACAGAACAACTATCACTGATGCAAACGTACTACGGGCCCTGACCGTAACCTCTAGCCCTCTTTGTCTTCCTACCCTCGCTCGGCACCTGCCCCTAGGAGTACGTCTGTCGGACCCCGGGTTTTTGACCCGAACCCTATGTGTGTTACCGTGCCTAGTTCCCACGATCAATTGCTAGCACACACAAATTCACATTGGCATCATAATCCCTATCACACATCACAGGTTCCATCGGCTCATCAGCGGACCATAAAGATAAACATTTTCCAGCGACAAGGTCTAGCACTTAGACGGCTTACATAGATATCTCATTGTGCATGTCACTAGCTGAGACGACCATGAAAATAAGGCCAAATAGAACAGCAAATTAACAAAGAGTTCAACAGCGGAAACAAGATAATAGAGGCACAAAAACCAGCAAGTATGCCTCTGCCCGTCCGCACAGCGCGTGTCCGCAACCAACCGCATGAAGCCCTAGTAAGCACCGTCGTCGCCCGTCGTCTCCAAAAACCCGCTGTGCATAGAAGCTAACCCGATTGTCTGGGTCCTCCTCAACCATCGCTAACAAAAGAAAGATAGTCACACAAGCGTAGTTTAGTGTGTGAGTACAATACGTACTCCGAAAATCACGTAAGACTTATAGTGTTTGCAATGGTATGTTTTTTCCATAATGCGAAATAACAAGGAATGTTCAGGTCCTGCAGTTTGCATAAATTCATAATATACATAACGAACATCATGCGGTTTGTGCAACGAAATTTTTGTAAATCAAGCTAGCACAGCAAACAAGTATATAAGCATCAACCCCCAAGTGTTTCCAACCATATGGGCTGCCCTGCCCATGCAGCCAACAGTGGCAACCGCTGCACAACCATCCCAGCGAACTCCCCGTTCGCACCAAATCTTTCCCCAAAACAGTTCCCAAAAATTAAAACTACTTACGGTGGAGAATTTCCCAAGTCGTCATAACCGAGGACACGGCTATTCGAATTTTTTAGTTTTTTAAAACTCTCGAGAGTGTGTACAACTGTACCCCAATGACAAGACAACATGAGCTACCACAACAGGAGGCCACACCATCAATGACAAAGCCTTTCCACCGTTGACCTCTACGCAATATTCCGCACTTATGATCCATTCCCTAGGGAGTTGGGAGGCCTCCAAAATCCCCAAGGCTCATACAATGTGCTGGTCACCCTTGAACCAATAATCAAGGTACCTTCGGAGCTATGGACAAAAACCATAACCCGCACCTATCCCAATGTCAACAAAAATGACCTACTACTACCACCGGCGGGTCTATTGCTAGGTATCAAACAATTATACTAAGCTAGGAACTCCCCATCAAGAGCCACATGTGGTTTGCACATGTGCTTCTTGGTTCTAGCTACACATAGAATCGGTCTTAGTGACCCGGCGCGAGACAACCACCTAATCGATACCACAACAAGGCACCGAACCACTACATCCACTCGCCCAAGTCAAAAGCTTGTTTTCAGTTTTTTGTTTTCCACCAAGAGCACAGGGGAAGAATACCCACTGTTCATTTCCATAATTTCGCAAATGCTTCTTTTTCCCAACATCCCAAAATCAAGTAACAAGTAGCCTTGATTAAAAAAAGCAAACTAAGCATACCTATTGACATCTTCCCAACCACATGAACCCAAATTTTCAGTGGCAACATAAGTGACAAGGAATTCATGATACTCAAGTAACAAGGATTAGGGCATATGCAACAAGAGGTTAACTACCCAAGAAATCCACACATTTCTAAGTAAAACATCGCATGCATAATAGTTTGCAATCAATATAGTTTGTAAGTTTGAAATATAGGAGCAATTGATCAAGGGGGTGCTTGCTTGTTCCTGGACTTCTTGGAACTCTTCTGATCCTTCCAAACCGGGTCAACAACGTCGTGTTCTACGGAGAATACCAAAACGAATGCAATGAAAACAACGGCAAAATATTAACAGAACAGGAAGTAACGAATATTTTTGCAGAATATGCAAGTGCATGATTTTAGATGAATTTAGGAAAGAATCGCTTGAATCCGAGTTGTATGAGGAGATACGGCTAAACGAAGTCTGCCTCTGTCCTAAAATCGAAAATAAATGAGAAAAAACAGCGTTTTCGCTCGAACCGAATGCAGAAACGGCTGAAAACATTTCTACCGACTTAACGGGTGGTCTATTTGAGACGTTTTCGGTTCTAGGGCATTTTTATGGTAGAAACCTACATGTGTGCTGCTGTGAACCTAAGGACAACTCCAAAAGTGGATATTCTCCAACTTCGCTAGGGATATTAATCGCGCACGCTCACACGTCACTAAAACGGCCTAACACGTGAAATCCACGCGGCGTGAAGTTTTAATCTAAGGCATTTGGGGCGTGGAGGGTTCTAGGGCCTAGGAGTCACTGGATGTAACAGGTGGGAACCTATGGGAAGGCTTCGGTAGCGGCGAACGCCTTAGGTCCAAAAACGATGTCTTCGTACGCGCAAACTACACGTCTTCGCACGTTAACGAACTCTGACCGACAAAAACGGGAAAAAACACAGCAGCTACTCTACTCGGGGTTTTTATCCCGTTCTGACGCTAGTGAGGGCCAAACCTGGCTTGCATGTGGGGCTGATGGGGTGGCTGCTACTCACTCAAACACAAGCGCACCTAAGGTGCTCGGTGAAGGCCAAGCTAAATGCACGGCTTGTCTACCTCTGTCCTCTTCATGCCTAGTGCATGGCTAGCGATGCAGGCACGAGGAAGCTTCTAGGGGTCCTGCAATGCAAGATCGAAGGCTCTACTACATGCGGCCATGCTCCGATTGAGCCTCATCCACACATATGGCCATGGAAGGTGGTGATGCTTGGGGCGGATGGCAAAAGGAATGGCATGACAGGCCAAGCCAAGGACGTGGGGAGAACAGTGGTCTCCAGGAATAAAAGGAGGTACATGCAGAAACAGAAGCTCAGAGGAGTGCAGGCGGTAGGAGCGATGTTGAGCAGCGGTGATCGGCTCGGGCAAAAGGGTTGCTCGCGATGGAGGCTGCAGTCAAGCACTGTGATGAGTTCAAAGAGTGAATGGAAGATGGTGATAGGCAGGACAAGCGCTAACTCACCAGGGCGCAGATTAGCGGCTGGCAAGGTCACGGCGGCACCCGGTCGGCGTTGCAAAAGCGATGAGGCTGCGGTGTGTGCTGCCTGCCGAGGGCGAAAACGGAGTTAGGTCGAGCAAGAACCGTGGCGACACAGCTGAGACAAGGTAAAACTCACCGGAGCTCTCAGACGAAAAGCGTGTGCTCGCCGGCGCCGTGGGCGGCACCTCACGTTCTCAGCGAACCAAGGGACAATCCTGGGTCCTTGGCAGGTGAGAAAGAGGGCGAGCTGGGGAGGCAGGAGGGCATAGGCTTGGTTAAAAGGAAGGCAGGGAAGGAGAGGAGAGGGGAGGGGCGCTGCTCTGCTCCACGGTCTGCGATGGGCGTGTGCGCGGGCAAGCGTGCAGCAGACAGATGGGACAGGGCAGGGCGCTGCTGAGGTTGTCGGGGGTATCTCGCGAGGTCCCGGCGGCTCTCTGCCTCTCCTCTCACGTGGTCTAGGGCGCGCAGAGGAAGCCACCTGGCCGAGCCGCACGGGCGGAGAGAGATCCTCGCGTGATCTCGTTTGGACGATGGAGGACAGGCACAGCCGATAGCATCACGTATCGAAGATTCACGCCTAAGGACTATCTCTGGGTTGACGCCGAAACCAATCGGCCGATACAGATTGATACAAACCGATGATGTTATAAGTGAGAAGCAAACCGGCCGATTGCCGATAGCATTCGCATACTGAGCATGCGGCTAGAAGCCGATGACAACATAGGCGGAGTAAAAAGCCAGCTGACTGGCGCGGGCGCGAGAGAGGGCGGGGCGCGGGCGCGGACTCGAGAGAGAAAAACGGGCGCGGCGGGCGGTCAGGGCGCGGGGAAGGGTCGGGGGTCGGGACGATGGCGCGGGCGGAGCGAGGACCTCGGGAGAGAGAGTCCGGGCGCGAGCTCGGAAGCAGACGGGCGCGAGGGCGCGGACTCAAGAGAGAGCCAAGTCCCCGGGCACGAAGAAGGGCGCACTCGAGAGGGCGCGGGCGGGCGAGCAAGCGCGGGCGCGGCGCGAAGCTGGTCGATCGGGAGGCGTCTGGTCCGATGGGAGGAGCATTCGGACCGTCCAATCCCCAAGAGGATGGTCGAATGGAAGGGGCAGCATGCTTCCAACCGAAAGAAACTTGGGGACAAGGCTGGGTTTTTTTCATGCATGAAAGATGATATGAAAGAGCATGCAGATGGAAAAAAGTTTTTATGCACCAAATCAAAAGTGGGCTGTTACAAAACCTACCCCCTTAAAATGAATCTCGTCCCCGAGATTCGGCCGGCTCGGTGAAGATTAGGGAAACTCGGCTTCGAAGACGGTCTTCACGCCTCCCAGGTGCCTCATCCACTGTGTGGTTTACTCCACTGTACTTTGCACATCTTGATTGTCTTGTTCCTTGTCCGCCGCTCAGCTTCTTCTATTATGCGGATTGGGTGCTCTTTGTACGTGAGGTCTTGTTGTAGTTCGATGCTTCCTACCGGCGCAACCTCAGTGGGACTCTGAGGCACTTCTTTAACTGTGATACATGGAGACATTGTGCACTTCAGATAGCTCGGGTGGCAGGTCCAACCTATAGGCCACTTCTCCTACTCTTGCAAGCACCCTATACGGTCCAACGTACCGTGGTGCTAATTTTCCCCTTGACTTGAAACCTGTGGGTACCTCGGAGCGGCGTCACTTTGAGATATACGAAGTCATTAGGTCTGAACTTCAGCTCACGTCTCCTTTGGTTAGCATAGCTCTTTTGTCTGATTGGGCCTCCTTCAATCTTTCTCTAATCAACCGAAACTTGCTCTTCCGCTTCATTGATCGAAGCTGGCAAACGTGTCTCTCACCAACTTGTGACCAGCTTAGAGGTGTTCTACATTTCCTCCCATAGAGAGCCTCGAATGGTGACATTTGTAGGCTTGCTTGGTAGCTGTTGTTGTAAGAAAACTCAGCATATGGCAAGCAATTTTCCCAGCTTGGACCATGGGACAGCACACACGCTCTTAACATGTCCTCTAGAATTTGGTTCACCCTCTCAGTTTTGTCCTCCAGTTTGCGGGTGATAAGCAGTGCTAAAAGCTAGGTTGGTTCCCATTGCTTGCTGCAACCGTTTCCAAAAATGTGAGATGAACTGGGCACCTCGGTCCGAACTATCCGTTTTGGCACACCATGCAAGCAAACAATCCGAGAGAAATACAATTCAGCTAGCTTGGTTCCTTTGTCAGTGGTTTTCACTGGGTATAAAGTGTGCTACCTTTGTCAACCGATCCCTACAACCCATATTGAATCATTGCCTCGCTGTGACCTTGGCAAAACCAGTGATGAAATCCATTCCAACTTCGTCCCATTTCCATTCCGGGATTTGTAATGGCTGTAGTAGGCGGCTGGCCTTTGGTGCTCAGCCTTCACTCGCTGACACACATCACAGAGCGCCACGTATTCAGCTACATCACGCTTCATGCTTGCCCACCAAAAATCCTTCCTTAAATCTTGATACATCTTGGTACTACCGGGATGAATTGAGTACAATGTTTCATGGGCTTCTTTCAGAATCAGGTTCTTGACCTTTTCATCTTTGGGATGTATATTCGCTGTCCACGCCTAACCACTCCATTTTCATCCATGTTGTACTCCGAGGTTCCCTTTCTCTATGTTGCGCTTAATTTCCTGGACTTCCTTGTCTTCAGCTTGGGCTGCAAGAATTTGGTCTTTCAACGTCGACTTTGCTTCCACGGCTGCAACACAACCATACTCCACCAATTCCAGGTTGAGGCGTTGAAATTCCTTATACAAATTCAGGTTGTCCATTGCTTAGTGTGAGACTATTGCAATGAGCTTTCCGACTCAGCGCGTCTGCAACTACGTTGGCCTTCCCGGGTGATAATTTATGCCTAGGTCATAGTCCTTGATTAACTCGAGCCATCTCCTTTGCCTCAAGTTCAGATCGCTTGTGTGAATATATACTTCAGGCTCTTGTGATCTGAGTATATCTCGCAGCGATTACCCGATCAAGTAATGCCGCCAAATCTTCAAGGCATGCACAACAGCCGCTAGCTCTAAGTCGTGCGTAGGGTAGTTCTGTTCATGTGGCCTCAATTGCCGCGATGCATAGGCTACTACCTTCCCTTCTTTGCATCAACACGCAGCCAAGACCTAACCGAGATGCGTCACAAACACATCGAAGCTCTTGCCAACATCCGGTAAAACCCAACACGGGTGCTGTGGTTAGTCTTTTCTTTAATTCTTGGAAGCTTTCTTCGCATTCCTTAGTCCATTCAAAACTCTTTTCCTTCTTCAACAACTGAGTCATTGGTCTAGCAATCCTTGAAAAACTTTCAATGAACCGGCGGTAGTAACCAGCCAATCCAAAAAGCGTCTTATGTCGAAACATTCTGGGGTTGATTCCAATTCAACACCTCTGGACCTTGCTTGGGTCAACGGCTACTCCACCCTCGGACAGACATGACCAAGGAATCCAACCCCTCCAACAGAACTCACACTTGCTAAATTTTGCATATAATTGGTGCTCTCGGCAGTTTATCCAAAACTAGCCGTAGTGCCTTTCATGCTCTTCTTCACTCTTCGAATAGATGAGGATGTCATCAATAAGACTACTACAAACTGATCCAAGTACTCCATAAAAATCTTATTCATCAAGTTCATGAAGCTTGCGGGGCATTGGTTAGTCCAAAGGACATTACGGTGTACTACATACAACCGTAACGGGTGGTGAAGGCTGTCTTCGGGATATCATCGGGTCTGATTTTCAGCTGAAAAGTACCTAGTCTAAGTCAATCTTTGAGAATACACGTGCCCCACTCATTTGATCAAAAAGATATCAATACGGGGCAGCGGGTATTTGTTTTTTGATGGTAACCTCATTCAACGATCGGTAGTCGACGCACATCCTGAGAGTGTGATCCTTCTTCTCCACGAACAGCACGGGAGATCCCATGGTGATGTGCTTGGCCGAATGAATCCCTTGTTCAGCTGCTCTCTAAGTTGTTCCTTCAGTTCAGCCAGTTCATTAGGTGGCATCCGGTAGGGCCGTTTGGATATCGGGGCTGTTCCGGGCAGCAGCTCTATCACGAACTCATGTCTCTGTCAGGTGGCATACCGGGTAACTCATCTGGAAAGATGTCAGGGTACTCACAAACTACCAGAACTGGCTTATATCCCTACTAACAAGGCTGCTGAGAGAGAATGAGAGGGTAAGTTCTATTAGAGACAAACTCTACCCGATCCCCGGCTGTGTTTGTGAGTGTGATGGACCTACTCTCACAGTTGATCAAACCCTTGTGCTTGGAGAGCCAATCCATCCCAAGTATCACATCTAAACCTTGTGTCCCAAGCACAATCAGATTTGCCAAAAACTTATTACCATTGATAACAAATGGTCACGTCGGTGCAAACTAGTTTTGTTGTCAACTCTGACCCAGGGGATTGTACTATCATTGGGTTAACTAGGGTGTCAATTTCATTGATGATTTGCAGCAAAACTCTTGGATATGAAAGAATGTGAAGCTCCAGAATCAAATAAAACCATTGCAGGGGTTGAGTTCACGAGAAACATACCAAGCACACACATCAGGCGCATCCTGAGCTTCCTCGGCGGTCACATGATTAACCCTGCCCCTCCCAAGGTTCTGAGCAGGCTTGGGGGCTGGGTTGCGGGCTGGTGGTGCTTCCACGGCCTCTCCCACGCGCTGCTGGTCCGGCTGGAGCACGGGGAGGCGCAAGCTGAACTGGACCGGGTACCTTCTTCGGGCACCGATTGGAGTAATGCCCGTACTCTCCACAATTGTAGCAGTCTACCGGCCTGAAGTCGGTAGCTTGTTGTGCAGCCGGGCGAGGGGGCGGCTGAGGGACACGAGGGGCTGGTGGCTGTGGCCTTGCTTGAAGTGGCGCTGGATACCTTGTCGGTGCGGGCGCCGGCGGCCGAACGTTGCGGGACGCCATACGCGCTGCTGCGAGGAGCTTCCTCCTACGGGCTTGCGTGCAGCCCACTTACGTTTGCGGGACTCACTACGCCATGGTGCTTGTGCTCCCAATCCAATGGCCTTGTTCACCAAGTGGGAAAGTCAGGGAAGTCAAATGGCTCAAAGGCCAGCTGCATCTCCTCATCTAGTCCTTCCAGGAACTTCCCCATCTTTGTTCTTCATTTGGTAGGTCGGCAGCGGCTAGCGAGCAGGTGGTTGAAGCGGTGGAGGTACTCGCTCACGGACATGTTGCCTTGCTTCAGGGTTTCAAATTCCTTCCTTTGATCTTCATGATACCAGCTGGGATGTGTGCTTTTGCGAAAGCTACCTAAACTCATTCCACGTTACAACATGGCTTCTTGTTGCATTGCAGGTAATTGTCCACAATCACTAGCGGCGCCGTGAAGTTGTTCTGCTGCAAATGCCACCTTCTCAGCATCGTCGGCAAGTGAACCAAGTCGAGCTTTCTCTCCACTGCACGCAGCCAGTCATCGGCGTCAAGTGGATCCTCCGAAGGGCAAAAACGGGTGGCTTGGTGCGGTGAAAATCAAACAACTTGGATGGTTGATTGTTGCCCATGTGTTGTGCTCCTTCAAAAAAGGCTTGTGCGGCTGCACCATGCGCAGCGGTGTTCCTTTCAATCCTCTCAAGCAATTGAGTTTGTGCATGCGGTTTTGCTCAGCCAACATGAGCACCTCAGGCCAGGTAGGACGGGTTGCTGCCACCGGCAGGTGCACCGGGTATGTGCGATCTTGGCCACCCTGTTGCTGCTGGGGTTGACCATGGTGCTGTGGTTCAGAGGAACCTTCTTCTTGAGCCACTCGAGCTGCGAAACGGGTCCGTGCTGCAGTCATACCCTGTAACAACAATCTTCCCGATTACTAACTTGCATAAGGATGCAAAAACTAGTGCCTACTAGATTGTTGATAGGATGAAATCTAAACAGCCCAGGAAAGAGAAAAAGATTCCAAATAAATGACAACTGAAGTACCAATAAGATCCATTAAGCCGCATTGAAACACTTAAGTCATACAGTACATAAACATGGGACAAGCCTAAGTCGATTCACAAACGTACAAAGCCAAGGGCTGAGTGAATCAAGCATCTAACAGCAAACATCAGTCATTACATCACATCATCAACCATCACGGCACCCACGCCTACGGCCGGAAACAAAAGCACTACCTCGCTCACTACAAAAAACACCTCATACTAGTGAGCTCTACCAACTGTGGAAGACCTACTCCTGGGTAAGCTCTTGCATGCAATCTTCTGGCGAAGTGGGTACACTTGACTCATAATCCTCCTCATCTGCAGCAGACTCCATGTGGGAGCAGGGCGATGACCCGACGTCGCTGAGGCTGATCGTGAGCTTTCAGATTGAACCGGCTTGAAGAGGCCACGATACTCTGCAGCTGTCATGCGTGTAGCGCGAGTTGGAGCGGCTGAGCGGGGCACGGGTTAGCAGGCAGCGCTAAATCTACCATCGGCTCCGGGGCAACGGGTGTTGGCACAGGTGCGGGAGCCATGGGTAGCGCAGGCCTAGGTGCCGCAGCAGGGGCAGGTGCAGCAACATTCTCACCACCATACAGCACGATGCGGGGAATTTGGCCCCATGCGGACATAAGGCTCAATGAGGCGCTCCAAGTGAGCGATGCGCCCACGAGCTTGCCGCAGCTCCAAGCCAATGACCACGGTGGTAACGATCTGAGGAGCGCACGTACTCCGCCAAGTTGCGAAGGACATGGTTTGGGCTCACGCTCAGCTGAGAGGTAGAGGTGAACTTCCTCCCAAAGGGCGTGCCGGGTGGTACGGGTATTTGTGTAGCCAACTCCACATGGAGATGCAGCATGTGTGCCATAGCACATGTAGGCAGCATCATTGATGGCTCTGTGGAGGGAGGAGCCATAGCCGGTGAACTCCAAGGGCCGGCTCCCAACATAAGCCTGGCGAGTATAAGAACTCGTGCACGGTACTCAAACTGAAGCAGGGCAATGTTGGTGTGAGCACTGTATACTCAGGAGGTGGTGATAATGTGCACGCTGCAGCATGTTCACAAATCACGTGGCAAACCGGTGGGGCCGGCGTATGGTCCAATGGCAACAACCACTCGCCATCTGCAGCAAGTTAGCAACAACACAAAATAAAATCATGATTTCAGAAATGAAAGTTGGGCAGGTTAGTAGTAAAACTATATGAGATGAGTGATATATGTTATAGTCCTTAGTTTTCACAAGTTTTAGCAATTAGTTTTCAGATTCCCAAACAAGCATGGGTGATGCGAACATAACAAGTATATCGCACAACCGGCAAGAGATAAACAACAAGAAATAAAAGGAAGAAGCAACGCTTCCATCTAGTACTGCTAAAAACCCCCCTTAAGTCCTTATCCTATAATGCTAATAACGTCTAGCGTTCATCACAAAGGGTCATCTTCAAAACAAATGACAGTAGGTAAGGAGATAGAAGTCTAGATTTTGCTGTAACATCTTTTTGCAAACATTTTGGCAGCAGCTTTTCACTAAGATTAACAACTTTTTAAAATCATTTAGAGCTAAAATTCAAAAGTACTTGAAACATTTTCAAAGGGCAAGGGCCGCTACAGTTTGAACATTGACAAAGCATAAGTTTAAGTCAAAATCTTTTGTCCAAAGGGAGGTAAGTGGAGCAAAATGATATGCTAAATAGGTAATAGTAACTATACCTAGAGTTTTTAGAAGATAGATGAGAAAATTTTGAACAGGTGTTTTTCCAAACCAAAACCCTCCTAACGACATGGCTTACTATGACTTAAACCATGGTCGGTAATGGCTCTGATACCAAGCGCTGTCGGACCCGGTTTGGACCCGAACACCCTATGTGTGTACCGTGCTAGTCCCACATCAATTGCTAGCAACACACATTCAACATTGGCATCATAATCCATACATCACAGGTTCAGCTCACAGCAGTCCAACATAAGTCGTACAAAGAGTCTAGACTTTAGCGATTTACATAGAGGCGACGCGGCCAAATAGAACAGCAATTAACAAAGAGTTCAACAGCGGAAACAAGATAAATAGAGGGCAAAAAACCAGCAGTATGCCTCTGCCCGCCACAGGCAACCAACCGGTAGATCCCTAGTAAGCACCGTCGTCGTCGTCTCAAAAAACCCGCTGCATAGAAGTACCCGATTGTCGGGTCCTCCTCAACCATCTCTCTAAAAAAAAGAAGTCCACAAGCGTGTGTGAGTACAATACGTACTCCGCAAGACTTAATAGTGTTTGCAATGGTATTGCCCATAATATGCGAAGGTAAACAAGGACATGGTTCAGGTCCTGCAGTTTGCATAAATCATAATATACATAGCGAAAACATTGCGGTTTTGCAACGAAATTTTTGGTAAAACAAGCTAGCACAGCAAACAAGTATATAAGCATCACCCCCTAAGCGTTTTCCAACCATATGGGCTCCTGCCCATGCCAGCCACAGTGGCAACACGCTGCCACAACCATCCCAGCGAACTCCCCCGTTCGCACCAAGATCTTTTTGCCCAAAACAGTTTCCCAAAAATTAAAACTATACGGTGGAACGCGCATTTCCCAAGTCGTCGCAACATAACCGAGGAACGGTATTCGAATAGTTTTAACTCTCGAGAGTGTCTACACTGTACAATCGTCACTGTAACACAAGGCACATGAGCTACCACACAGGAGGCTCACACCATCAATGACAAAGCTTTCCACCGTTGACTAGCAATATCCCTCGCTTATGTCTCCCTGAGAGTTGGGAGGCCTCCAAATCAAGGCTCCAATAGTCATAAATGTGCTGGTCCTCCTTGAACATATAATCAAGGTACCTTCGGAGCTATGGACAAAAACCATAACCCGCACTATCCCCCAATGTCAACTAAAAAATGACTACTACCTTTACACCGGGCGTCCTATTGCTAGGTATCAAAATATACTAAGCTAGGAACTCCACAGAGCCACATTGGTTTGCACTGTGGCTTCTTGGTTCTAGCTACACCATAGAATCGGTCGCTTAGTGACCGCATCTCCGGGCCGGACAAGATCCAACTACTAAATCGAACTTCACAACAAGGCCGAACACTACATCCACTCGCCCCAGTCCAAAAGCTTGTTTTTCAGTTTTTTGTTTTCCCAAAGAGCACAGGGGAAGAATACCCACTTTTGTTCATCTTTCCATAATTTCGCAATGCTTCTTTTTTCAACTCAAAATAAGTAACAAGTAGCCTTTTGATTAAAGAAACTAAGCATACTATTGATTTCACAATGACCCAAATTTTCAGTGGCACATAAGTGAAAGGAATTCATGATCTAAGTAACAAGGATAGGGATATGCAAAAGAGGTTAATACAAGAATCCACCATTTTAAGTAAAACATGCATGCATTAGTTTGCAATATATATGTTTGTAAGTTTTGAAATATAGGAGCAATTGATCAAGGGGGTGTTGCCTGTTCTGGACTTCTTGAACTCTTCTGATTTCACACCGGGTATCAAGTCGTGTTACCAGAATACCAAACGTGCAATGAAACTAGGTAAAGGCATAAATTTACAGTTTAAGGAAGTAAAATTTTTACAGAATATGCAAGTGCATGACTTTTAGATGACCTAGGAAAAAGAATCGCTTGATTCGAGTTGGTAGAGGGGATACGGTAACGAAAGTTGCTCTGTCTAATAACGAATAAAATGAGAAACAGCGTTTTTCGCTCGAACGAACGCAAACGGTGAAAAACAATTTTACGACTTAAGGGTTGGTCTATTTTGAGAGTTTATCGGTTTAGGGGCATTTTTTGGAGAAACTACATGGTGTGCTGCTGTGAATAAGGAGACGCAAAAGTGGATATTCTCAATCGGCTAGGATATTAGTCAACATGCGTCAACGTCTAAAAGGCTAAACGTGAAGTCACGGGCGTGGAAGTTTTAACTAAGACTTGGGGGGTGGAGGGTTTTAGGGCTAGGGTATGGATGTACAAGTGTACCCTATGGGAAGGCTTGGTGCGGGAACGCTTGGTCAAAACGATGTTTCGTACGGCTGAAACTAACGTCTTCGAAGTTAACGATGAGTGAAGAAAAGGAAAGCAGCAGTGCTTACTCGTGGTTTTAATCCGTTCTATGACTAGTGGGAACTGGTTGCTTGGGGCTGATGGGGTGGTGCTACTCATCAACACAAGCGACTAGGTTCGGGGGTGAAGGGCAGCTAATTGCAGTTGTCTAACTCTGTCCTCTATGCCAGAGTTGCATGGTGCGATGCAGGGCACGGGAAGCTTTCTAGGGTCTGCAATGCAGAGATCGAAGGGCTCTACCCAGGCATGCTTCCGATTGAGCTCATCCACACATATGGCCACGGTGGTGGTGCTTGGCGGCTGGCAAGGATGGCATGAAGGCAGCAAGGAGTGGGAGAAAAGTGGTCCAGGAATAAAAAGGAGGTCATCAGAAACAGAAGCTCACGAGGAGTGGCAGGCGGTAGGGAGCATGGGTTTGAGCGGGTGATCGGTCGGCAAAAGGGGTGCTCAGAGGAGGTTGCAGACAAGTGCTATGATGAGCTCAAGAGTGAATGGAGATGGGTGATAAGCAGGACGCGCTAACTCACGGGGGCGTTCAGCGGCTGGAAGGTCCGGCGGCCGTCGCGGTT
Source organism: Oryza meyeriana var. granulata (assembly GCA_003991445.1). Lineage (NCBI taxonomy): Eukaryota > Viridiplantae > Streptophyta > Magnoliopsida > Poales > Poaceae > Oryza > Oryza meyeriana. The sequence continues at coordinate 4,767 of RYFJ01004608.1, read as the reverse complement.
GCAAAAGAGATGAGGCTGCGGTGGTGCTTGTGTTGCTGAGGGCGAAAGGAGTTAGTCGAGCAGAAGTGTGGCGACAGTGAGAATAGGTAAAACTCACGGGGTTAGACGAAAAGGCGTGTGCTCGCGCGGCGCGTTGGGGCGGCACTCACGTCAGCGAACAAGGGACATCTTTGGGTCTTGGCAGGTGAGAAAGAGGGGGAGCTGGGGAGGCACGAGGGCATAGGTTGGTTCAAAGGAAGAGGGGAAGGAGAGGAGAGGGGAGGGGGTGCTCTGCTCACGGTTCGGAGGGTGGTGCCGGGAAGCATGCGTAGACAATGGGAAGAGGGTGCTGAGGTGTCGGGGTATTCGCGGGTCAAGGCGGATCTGCTCTACTCTCACGTGGTCTATGGGCGCGCGAGGAAGCCACCTGGCAGTGCGCACGGGCGGAGAGAGATCTGGCGTGATCTCGTTGGACGATGGAGGACAGGGCACAGCGATAGGTTCACGTATAACGATCAGCTAAGGTATCTTGGGTTGAACCAAAACATCGGACGTACAGATTGATACAACCCGTGATGTTATAAGTGAGAAGCAAACCGGCGATTGCGATGTATTCGTACTGAGCTAGGCTAGAAGCGATGACCATAGGCGGAGTAAACGCAGCTGGACTGGGGGGCTTGCGCGGGAAGGCGCGGGCGCGAGCTCGGGGAGAGGGAGGGGGGGGTGGAAAGGGACGGATCAGAGAGAGAAAACAGGCGGGCGTGGGCGCGGCAAGGGCGCGGGCGGAGGTGGGAGGAGTGCGCGGGGGAGGTCGGGGTCGGGACGATGGGCGGGCGCGAGCTCGAGGTCGGGAGAGAGAGTCGGGGCGAGCTCAGAAGCAGAGTGGGCGGAGGGCGTGGATCAAGAGAGAGCAGTCGGCAGAGAAAAAGGGGGGACTCTAGGGAGGGCGCGGGGAGGAGCGCGGGCGGGGCGAAGGCCGATCGGGAGGCGGTGGTCCGTCGCGGAGGCGTCTGGTCGATGGGGGAATTCGACGTCCATCCAAAGGATGGTCGAAAGGGGCGCATGCTTCACGCAAAGAAACTTGGGGCAGGCTGGGTTTTTATGCAGAAAGATGATATAGAGATGCAGTGGAACAAGGTTTTTATGCAACAAGATCAAAGTTGGTTTTGTTACAGGGGCCCTGAGGGCGAAGGATATAGAATCTCACAGAGAACTCATGGCAATACACCAAATTGAATAAGGTTTAGTATCTCAAGGTGAACCAATATAATTGTTTATGTTCCTTTAAATTAATCAGTTTAGGTTCAGTAGACATTTCATTGCGGTGTAAACATCGAAGGACTAATCAAGACATGTGCACGGAATTCTACAAGCGTGGACATTTGTTCCTAGTTTTTTAATTATGATATTCTTGAGATAGTTTTGCTGCAAATTAGTTGTCCTTTGCTGTGATCAGATTTGAGAGAGTTTGCAATTAAGATGAGGAAGAGGAGAGTTTGCTGGACAATCTATGTTTGTGGCGCCTATTCATGTTGTTTGGAATCAATGAGGGAAGGTGAGGGAGGAAATACCAGAAGGGATAGTAAAGATGGACACCAACAAGAGAGTTGCTGCCAAGGAGTGGCGGCGGTGCACTGTGATTCATGATGTATGGTGAATATACTCAACTCAGAACTTTCCCCTGTGAGATTTTTCAAGACATCTGCTTATCTGTTTCCAAGTTAAACGGCATGTGATTTGAGTTTTTAACAGTTGTGCATCGTGTTGGTTACGAATGCACAGGCGGCGGTTATGCATAGGGAGTTGATGAAGATGCATGGTCATGGCATATGTTTGCTTGAGATGATGAGCTCCCATTCAGATTTGTTTTCAGGGTGGAGAAGGATTTTTTGCAGTTGGATTCAAACTTCCCACACAAGAGAACTAAGGATAAGTTGGCAAAAAGCCAACTTAGATTTATTTGAGCTGTTAGGAGAGGCCCGCCTAGAACAGACGAGATTTGACCATACGAAGTCTATTTTTGGGGTGTTGTGTAAGCACTTGTTGGAACTGTAAGCTTACCTCGAGCCCATCCATGATTAAATCATGGGCCTTCAGATTCAGCATGTATCCCTGCAGCCAAAACAATCTACAACGCTTGTTATCCTATTGTTTCAGATTATCCTAGTTTTATTTCCTAGTGTTATGGTTTTCTATATAAGGCCTATCTTGACCAAAAAAAGGTTTGGACTATGTTTAATATACACATATTTTTCCGCAGCATATTGCTCTTGTTTTCTTCCTAGTTGTGCCACCGTCGCCAACTAGGAGGGGAAATTATGAGTTTTCTGTCGTGCGATGTTCTTACTTTTCCTTTTCAGAGAATGAGGGGTGCAATAGATCCCTTTTTTGCCATAGTAAAGTGACTGTCATCCCTTAGCATGTGGTTTTGGCGAATTCGTCTGTGAAAGGTGTGCTGCAAGGGTAGTACGTTGTTCATTCCTCTTTTGGTTTGATTACACGATGGTATCCAGATTCTACGTTGAGCATGTTGGGTGCCCCGTTCATCTTGGTATTGATAATAGTTGTCCTCGTTAGGTCTTTACCTTAGCTACAAGTAGTCCCATTTATGATTTTGTGTTTTAGTTGGTTGACCTTATTTTTTTTTTCCGTCATGTTCTTTGATCCTAGTTTTTGTGGTGAGTTTTCTATGCTAAACCGAAACCCCTAGCTGTGTGCATAATTTCTTGTTCTTTTTCGCAACGTTCTGCAATTTTCGATGCATGTGTCTTTCGGTAAAAGTTTTAATAATTGTTACATAAATAGTTGGTTTTTAGTGTTTAGATTCTTTTGGAAAGCACCGAGGTCCTCTACATATCACTATCTAATGTGAAAGTGTTGAACAACTTGGCCTCTAGCTATCTGTTTTTTGATGACGAGAAAGTCAATACCTTCGTTTCCCGTTTTCGTGTTCTATCAGTTTTAGGTTTCTAATTCAGTTTTGTGTGTTTGAGTCGATATTCAAAATTAAAAAGTTAGTGAACATTCTTTCCTTTGGGATACTTTAAACTTCATGGATGACTAGTTTGAAGTTTGCCTCTTGGGCTTTTCACGTCTGTGAGTTTGTATTCAAAATCAATACCGTTATATCGTTGTGCAATTTGGTGTGTTGATTGTAGTGGCAGAAAAAAAGAAAAGAGAACTTAAGTTAGAAAGAAAAAGGTTGAAAAACAAAAAGAAAGAAGAAAAGCAAAGAAAGTGCTGCAAACACCACATTGATTGGTTATATTTTGCTTACTTTTCTAGAAGTTGCCTTGCCTTGTGCAAATCTTGTAGACCAATTCTTGCATTTTGACAATGAGCATAGCTTCTCCCTTGTAACTTTTGCACACGAGATTTGTTTTAAAATTCATTGATTGTTGATAGCTCATTCCTTGGTTGCCTAAGTCCTATTATTTGTTTGTGTGTGAGTGATATGTATTCCACCTTATTTCATCTTATGGTCCAACTTAGGCATCAGACTGGTTTTCTATGCTTGGAATATATTTTAACGAAAAATGTTGTAAATTTTAGAATTGGCTAAGACATCTACACTAAGCCCTCCAAGCTCCAATATTTAACTACTGTGCGTTTGCTCAAAACTGTTGAATTCGCTTACCATACAATTTGAAAGTTATCTAATACCGCAGAGTTGATCAGGAGATCCTTAAGAAGGAAGTGTAAGAACTCGATTAGTAAGGGGTAGTCTATGAGTTACACCATGAAATCTTGCTTATTTGAAATGCTGTAGATAGGAACATTTTGTTTCTCTAACTAATCATTGGCAGGAGAAGAAGAAACTTGAGGACGATTGACATTGAAAAGAAAGTTGCAATTTCATGATGCAAGGGTCAATAAAGTAGAAAGAAGGTGTTATTTTGAACCAGGTGACAGTAGTTTTGTGTGCACCTTTCCATAAGGATTAAATTTTTTTTGGAGCAGCGAATTCCAATCTTAATGCCACTGGTGATGTCCATTAGTAGTTTTGGAGAAGGATAAATGATAATGGTGATAAGTATAGATTCTTCCGTAATGATTGATGCCCTTGTGATGGTGTTAAATGTTTGATTGACACCATTCCATTGCTATGGTGAATAGAACACATATTGAGACACGAATCATTTCAAGAGGGGGAGGATGATGATGGATGTGACCTAGGCTCCTCTCAATTCTTCTCGCAAAATGTGAAAATGTATATTGTCAGTATTATCCATCCATATTCGGCTCTGTTTTCATCCCTAAATCGATAGGACGCCGGAGGCATTCTTGGAGATCTGAAAGCTTTCTGCTCGTGTCGAGCTGCCTTCACCCTGTTTTGGCAACACCGGGTATCTCAGTGAGTGGATGGACTGGAGGGGGTGATTGTACACCCTCCGTTCCGCCTGCCAGGTCAGGTGCAAGTGGAGAGGACTAGTGCTCTAGGCCTAACTGCAGCTGGGTTGTCTTCAGCTTCCGTGAGTCTCCTCCTACAGCCATTACTCCTCACGCGAATCTGGGGAAGGATCTTGGAGCTACGTCTTGAGGTGTGCCCTTTAGGTGTGCCTCGAGTTCAAGGCCGGAGGGGCCTCCACTGCCGACTGCTTCTCGCCTTAAGCTTCCTTCAGGCTCAGGCGCATGTTCAATGTGAGACCAAGAAAGGTGAGCTAGTAACAAGAAGTTGCTAGAAGTAAGATGCTCTTAGCTTCTTAGCCTTTCCTAGAGCTGAAGTCAAACCCTGCAAGGGAGGCTAACAGAAGAATAATTGGGATTTGGGACATGTTGAGCTGTCAT